>JAQISU010000009.1:3142500-3165000 GCA_029339505.1 Unio delphinus | reverse complement strand
TAGGATCCATTGGGCAAAATCGACCAAAGTGGTTGACCCTCGAAAATTTTTTCAAGTCCTCCATCCTGCTGCAGTGAGGGCAACGACTAAAGATAGGCTCTTGGATGCACTGCTAGCACGCTTGATGAGCCACACAGAAATTAGGAATTTGAATACCGGTCTCTTCCATGCATTTGAAATCACGGTAGATAAAATTGCCTTTCTTCTGATCATCTTCTTGTTGTGGTTGGTGACAAATGTGACATCGTTTCTTTCATCGACAAACGTGAAACTTGGCACTATTGGTACGTATGCCTTATCCACAAGAAGGGCACAATCTCAGAAGCTGACAAGTACTTTTCTGCTGTGTACCTTGTATCTTCAAATGTTGTTGGTAACAGGTAGGACTGACAAAAGTGCGCTGACAAACAGGGCAATGCACTCTTTCTTGTCCTTTGTCCAGATAGGGTTGAGAGGCCAAACATCCCTCACATTTCGATCCACAATGCTTGTGTTGTTCTCGATTGTTAAAACCATAGTCACATTTTTCACAGTAGTAACTGTATCCCAGGAATCCAGTGATGCTGGTAGTGGTATCAAAATTCCCATCGTGATGATAGACGTGAATGTATTTTCCGTCTTTGAAATCATTGCCTCGAAACAAAAGAGGTCCACTCACTTCTTGAGGGATTACTTTCAAGGTGTAACGTGGTGCAAAGACGTTTGGCAATTGTTGCATTTCTGCAATGCTGCAAGGGGTATCTTTGGATATCCTCGCTTGCTGTAAATGGAGTTCTGCTTCACTTTGTTGTCTGGCTCAGTCCGATCGTTGAAAGATTTCCAGGCTCTTTTCCATTCTACCGTGTCGTTCTTGTTGGAATACGTTCGTCCCACGACGATGGCGCGGGCTAAACACATCTGATCTTGAGGATTGCTAATTCGGACGAGGTTTCGCTTAATGCTGCGAAAGTTTTCGACTAATAACATCTTTTTGCGTTGTCCGGTCCCCTGGTGAAGAGATACGTGGGTCATGAACAGTGTCGCTTTTCCATCGGTGATGTGAAACTTGTCGTTGGATTGATGCACATGTTGAATTTTTTCTATGACTTTAGAAGGTGTCAATTCTGAAGGTCTGCTAAACTCGATCCAGACGGAAGGCTTCAAATTATCGCGATGAATGGAAAGTCTTAAACGATCAACTTCTTTCGCTTGACATTGCTGTTTCAGTGCAGTTAATTCCACTCCTTGATAATGAACCCCCCTGTACTCTCCAAAGGTATGTTGGACTTGAAATCTTTAAACTTCACTGCGTATATGTAAGCCGTTGTTCAGATCAGATCTTTGCGTGGTGTCATACGAAAGTTTTCTTCAGACAAGCCGACTGACTTTTCTCATTTCTTTTGAGATTTGTTTGTTTTGTTTTTATGGTTTAACGCCATTTTTAAGCACAATATAGGCTATACATGGCGGCCAGTATTAATTGTGGAGGAACAAACCGGACAAACCCCGGAAAGAACCACCAACCCACGAGAAGCTACTGGCAAGCTTTCTCACATAACTACATTTACCGAACCTTGGATTCGAACACACGCAGACAGAGGTGAGATGGCAGTGGTCCGTAACGGACAGCGCTTTAGACCACTCGGAGCCCCTCCTTTAGAGATAAAAGTCACGATACTTGCTATATCTTTAAGAAGATTAAATATTGAGCTACATAATGTCCAGATCATGAAAAAAAGAAAACAGGTGTTAGAAGAGACAAAAGTCAAGATACTTTTTATCATTGTAAAGGTAAATTGCATTGGTATCCAAACTGTCCTAAGAAACAACAGGAGCAGGAGGAGGAGGGGGAGAGGAATAAAGAACAGGATGAGGAGAAAGATGTACCCTCCTCAAAGGAAGAAGTTCGACATGTTCACAAAGACAAGAAAAGAAGACAAAACGAACGTGAGGATGAAGAAGAAAAAGAAAAGTCTGTGACAGTAAAGAAATTGAAAAAACTGAATTAGTGAACAGAAGTATTTGAACTTTTTAAAGTGGTATTGTGTTATGTTATATTGTGATATTGGATTGAAACGTTTGTACCAGAATACACCAGACAGAAAAAAACGTAAGTGTATCTTTTGTTTTGATTTTATAGAATAAGAACCTACACTCACACGCTCATACACTCACACGCATATCATGGGTAAAAAAGACTTTTGAGGTTTTTATTTTATTGAATTAGGCAATTGAATTAGTATTTCTTTTCGAAAGATTTGAGTGGCCCTAAAAAGGACCGTTGGGTATTTGTTTGTTTAAAACAAAACAAACAAACTCAGAAACGGGACGTAACCATCTTTAACTGTCTTAAGCCTTTGCCACGGCCAAGGCCTACTTCTGAACTGGTTCATGTCAATGATTTGGTAGAAATCACTAAAGGTGGTATGGCAGACGTAGTCACAGATAGATTGGGTTGTTTAGCTCGAGAAGGTAGTTTTCTCTTTGGTCGTAATAAAGAAGTCTGACACATTTGTTTCAGACTCCTTAACTCTGCTAAAATATCTAAAAGTACCGTGACAGTCTGATTTTCACTATTCTCTTTCTGTCCTTGGTCTTCTTTCTTCTCTGCTGCTGCTGTTTCTTCCTGGTGTTTCCTTCTTGATTCTTCTTCTTCCCGCTGTTGAAGGAGAAAGCTTGTTCTTCTTCATTTTATTCTTGTAAAAATCGCTCCAATTCTTCTTTCTGTCTCTGCTTAAAATCATCGACGTGTAAAAAAGGAGAAGGTGACGAAGGTTCCGGAAGGTTCCGGAACAAATTCTTGTGAAGCTAGAAAATCCACAATATCCCAATTAAAATAAACTTCTTCTGGATGTAGATTTGTCATGACTTTGGTAGTCACTGCTGTCCCATTACTTGCTGTCTCCACTACTGGCTCACCCTAATTCATTGTCTTCCTAGTTTCCGACATGATTGACAACTCTGTCGCATCGATTGACTGCACACATACGCCAGTACCTCTATATAGGGAATGTGACGTCACAGACTACTCTCTTCCGATTGGACGACTGTGACTGACTTTTGTAACGCGTGTTTGAATTGGTGAATAAACTCAATCCGTTTCGATCCGCTCTTCCCCTATAAATAACCGCAGTACACGGCATTCGCTTCACCTGTTCTCATCACAAGATGTGGACCAACGTAGAATCCTCTACCCTTGTTTCATCCATGCTCTTTCACCCGAACTATCCTATGTATGTCAGATCCTCATGGGCTATCACTCATATGACTGAAACAGCCCTTTGGAAAAGAAGTTCTATGTGGAGAGTCAATGTTGTTTAAAGAGTTCTCCTCTATGGACCTAAAGTGAAGTTTAAGAAAGAGAACAAGATCCGCGAGATGTCCTCTGTGTTAACAATATAATGTTAACATTACACTTAACGGCCCTTTTCAGGGCCACTCATATACCTCGAAAAGATATTTGCTTTCTTTGCCTCAATTTCCCTTGTCGCTAGACAGGCCCAAATAATGATCCCCATCTTAAATTCCCCTTGTTGCTAGATAGGCCCACCATGTTAAATTTCCCTTGTCGCTAGATAGACCCACCATGTTCAATTTTCCTTGTCGATAGACAGGCCCAAATAGTTCTCATGTTAAATTCCCCTTGTCGCAATATAGGCCCACCATGTTAAATTCCCCTTGTAGCCATATCCCCCCAAACCCTTTTTGACTGGATTTTCCATTGTCGCTATATCGCCCCCATATACTACTGTCCTACTATCTTTGTTAATAATTTTTTATGTCCAGTGTTTACATTGTAATATCCATTTCAAACAGGTACCAAAAACACAACTTAGGGACAGTTTGCATCGTTTGGATGAAACTGACATTCAAAGCAGAAGAAAAAGATGATTACATCGCAGAGTGTATAACGTAGGTGGACCTAATCATTTATGGTATGTACACACTAATCATAAGCTGATTAGATGGCATTTTGTCATTGTTGGAGGCATTGATGGCTTCGGTTGCTTCATCAACTTCCTTGCATGCACAAATAATAACAAAGATGAAACGCTCTTAAACTGTTTATAAAGGTTGTGCAGGAGTTTGGACTACCGTTAAGGGTCAGGTCTGATAAAAGCATGGAAAACACTAAAATAGCTGACTACATAAGAGCCCGTGGACCAAATCGTGGTAGTATGATTACAGGCAAAAGTACTCATAATAAGTGCGTTGAGCGTTTGTGGAGAGATGTATATGAAGGGTTCTTAGTTATTATTATGATCTCTTCTATTTCATGGAAGACGAAGACATAATCAAGGATGAACATATTTTTGCTCTTCATCATGTGTTTCTTTCAAAAATTAACGAGAAGCTGAACATTTGGCGAAATACATGGGCAAGGTATAGAGTACGTACAGTCAGATCATCTCCGATAAGGCTCTATACAGCAGGGCTCATGAATAATCTGAACTTACAGTCCACTGGCAGATGCTGAAAATTATGGTGTTGAGGGCAATATAGACTTAGATAATTCGGAAGACAATCCGAGACCAATATTTGTACGACAATCAATACCAACTGAGGAACGATGTCAACAGGAACTGAATTTAAAGTGCCCTCAAACTATGGAATTGATATTTACAGATAATCTATTAGGATTATAGAATAATACAACAAATACACCACATACTCTTCAGTGAATTGAACACAAAATAAGATCCTCGATATGTTTCAGTTGTAGAAACAAGTTGTTACAAAGATCACTGAGACATTAAAAAGTAATTTTAATTGCATTGAAATAATATAAATATTATATGATTTAGAGCACTGTAGTGTTTGAAACAAGCCACTCTGTAAGATCTGAAATGCTACTGGTGCACAATAATGTTCAGGAATGCAAGACAACAATATTTATTCCTTGTAGCATCCAATCGTTTAAAGGTCTACTAGAGTCAAATACACATTATATATAATGTTCCTTTTTCGCTGAATAACTCAGTAATGTACATTTTAGATGTAGGTATTAATTCACAGAGGAGAAAAGTAAGATTTCTTAAGCATAAATCGATGTTTTACGGAAAACGCTCTGGAAATATGTTTACACTTCCGGTGAAAAATCGGATTTCAGGAAGTGATGCACAGTTGGGAAGTTCCTTAAGTTTAGCGTATGTGATGATAATGGCTGATAGTGACGACACTAGCGAATTTATGGCAAATTGTCATGCTCATCTTCGTCGTTTGAGGAAAGTGAACCCTTGAAGATTGTTTTCCTACACTGCCTCACTTCCGCATTACCTTACGGAAATTATAGAGCGCCAATTCAGCTAGGAGCGTTTTGCCTCCAAGGACAAAAAAATCCATGTTATATAGTTATTATTTGTATTAATGATGAGGTATATGACATAATACCTATACTAATTGCTTTGTGAAGGTTAAATTTATAATATAAACGAAAGTCGTGTGAGTGCACTAGTAGAACTTTAAAACGTCACTGATATTCTTTAGCAATAACAAGATTGTCAAGCCAGCGGCTTTTGACGCCTCATTGGCACCATATTGATGTAAAGAAATATAGACATTATTTAGGAGAAAAGACATTATAATAAGTCTTTTGTGAAAGCCCTATTTTAGTACGAGTTACATTGGAAAATTTGCCATAACAAAACTTTCAATATGACCATATCAGAAGTCTGGTATGCACTATTTTCATTTTTCAACCATCGACTCATGAAAAGAAATCTTTCAGTAAAACTCCATTCTGGTATGACAGTTCATTGTGGAGTAGTGATAAGATTTTCAAGATGGTGACCATATATGTATGAGTAGCAATATATTTATTTAGAATCAACTTGAGACATCGTAAAATGTCCTTCATTGTAAACCTCATATTGACATGCCAATCCATTAACTAGCAGCAATAACAAGATTTCAAGATGACTGCTGTGGTAGCCATATTAAATATCGGAGTAACAATATTTACGACCGACTAGACCATGGAATGAATGTGTGTGTATAAAGTGTCATGATAATCCTCCAAATTAAATTACGATAAGGGGTGATAACAAATATACTAATGTACAGACTACATGCCATCCCAAATGTTCATCTTTTCTACAATAAGTGAAGATAAGAAAATAAATTATGCATATACAATGAATTTTATGAAAGAAACAATCATTGCTCTCAGGTAGAGGTAAGGTTTTGACAATATTTTTCAGAGGTATTCATTTACTAGTTTGATTGCAGTTCAGCAGCAAGATAATATTGTACATTTTACATCTCTCTCTCTCTCTCTCTCTCTCTCTCTCTCTCTCTCTCTCTCTCTATATATATATATATATATATATATATATATATATATATATATATATATATATATATATATAACCACAGGCATCAAACTTAATGGTAGTCGTCTAGTCCAAGACTAGTACGTTTTCTCTCTGACTAGTTATTTACATCATTTCAATAGTTTAATGGCTAGTTAATCCTGATACCTGTCTGACAGTATGTTGTGTGAAAGACTAGTGAAATATTTAGAGAGCAGCAGGGCAAGTAAAACTGTGACTCGACTAGTCCTTATGGCTACAGAACAATTTGATTTTTGTTCTAAGCATGTAGGTTGCCCATTTCAAATGAACGTTATGAATCAAATAATTTGAAGAGATGAGACATTTGTATGCATTCTATTTATCATATGTAAACAATCATTGTTTTATTTCAAATGAACGTTATGAATCAAATAATTTGAAGAGATGAGACATTTGTATGCATTCTATTTATCATATGTAAACAATCATTATTTTATTTCAAATGAACGTTATGAATCAAATAATTTGAAGAGATGAGACATTTGTATGCATTCTATTTATCATATTTAAACACTCATCGTTTTATTTCAAATGAACGTTATGAATCAAATAATTTGAAGAGATGAGACATTTGTATGCATTCTATTTATCATATTTAAACACTCATCGTTTTATTTCAAATGAACGTTATGAATCAAATAATTTGAAGAGATGAGACATTTGTATGCATTCTATTTATCATATGTAAACAATCATTGTTTTATTTCAAATGAACGTTATGAATCAAATAATTTGAAGAGATGAGACATTTGTATGCATTCTATTTATCATATGTAAACAATCATTATTTTATTTCAAATGAACGTTATGAATCAAATAATTTGAAGAGATGAGACATTTGTATGCATTCTATTTATCATATTTAAACACTCATCGTTTTATTTCAAATGAACGTTATGAATCAAATAATTTGAAGAGATGAGACATTTGTATGCATTCTATTTATCATATTTAAACACTCATCGTTTTATTTCAAATGAACGTTATGAATCAAATAATTTGAAGAGATGAGACATTTGTATGCATTCTATTTATCATATGTAAACACTCATTGTTTTATTTCAAATGAACGTTATGAATCAAATAATTTGAAGAGATGAGACATTTGTATGCATTCTATTTATCATATGTAAACAATCATTGTTTTATTTCAAATGAACGTTATGAATCAAATAATTTGAAGAGATGAGACATTTGTATGCATTCTATTTATCATATGTAAACACTCATTGTTTTATTTCAAATGAACGTTATGAATCAAATAATTTGAAGAGATGAGACATTTGTATGCATTCTATTTATCATATGTAAACAATCATTGTTTTATTTCAAATGAACGTTATGAATCAAATAATTTGAAGAGATGAGACATTTGTATGAATTCTATTTATCATATGTAAACACTCATTATTTTATTTCAAATGAACGTTATGAATCAAATAATTTGAAGAGATGAGACATTTGTATGAATTCTATTTATCATATGTAAACAATCATTGTTTTATTTCAAATGAACGTTATGAATCAAATAATTTGAAGAGATGAGACATTTGTATGCATTCTATTTATCATATGTAAACAATCATTGTTTTATTTCAAATGAACGTTATGAATCAAATAATTTGAAGAGATGAGACATTTGTATGCATTCTATTTATCATATGTAAACACTCATTGTTTTATTTCAAATGAACGTTATGAATCAAATAATTTGAAGAGATGAGACATTTGTATGCATTCTATTTATCATATGTAAACACTCATCGTTTTATTTCAAATGAACGTTATGAATCAAATAATTTGAAGAGATGAGACATTTGTATGCATTCTATTTATCATATGTAAACAATCATTATTTTATTTCAAATGAACGTTATGAATCAAATAATTTGAAGAGATGAGACATTTGTATGCATTCTATTTATCATATGTAAACAATCATTGTTTTATTTCAAATGAACGTTATGAATCAAATAATTTGAAGAGATGAGACATTTGTATGCATTCTATTTATCATATGTAAACACTCATTGTTTTATTTCAAATGAACGTTATGAATCAAATAATTTGAAGAGATGAGACATTTGTATGCATTCTATTTATCATATGTAAACACTCATCGTTTTATTTCAAATGAACGTTATGAATCAAATAATTTGAAGAGATGAGACATTTGTATGCATTCTATTTATCATATGTAAACACTCATTGTTTTATTTCAAATGAACGTTATGAATCAAATAATTTGAAGAGATGAGACATTTGTATGCATTCTATTTATCATATGTAAACACTCATTGTTTTATTTCAAATGAACGTTATGAATCAAATAATTTGAAGAGATGAGACATTTGTATGCATTCTATTTATCATATGTAAACAATCATTGTTTTATTTCAAATGAACGTTATGAATCAAATAATTTGAAGAGATGAGACATTTGTATGCATTCTATTTATCATATGTAAACAATCATTGTTTTATTTCAAATGAACGTTATGAATCAAATAATTTGAAAAGATGAGACATTTGTATGCATTCTATTTATCATATGTAAACAATCATTGTTTTATTTCAAATGAACGTTATGAATCAAATAATTTGAAGAGATGAGACATTTGTATGCATTCTATTTATCATATGTAAACAATCATTGTTTTATTTCAAATGAACGTTATGAATCAAATAATTTGAAGAGATGAGACATTTGTATGCATTCTATTTATCATATGTAAACACTCATTATTTTATTTCAAATGAACGTTATGAATCAAATAATTTGAAGAGATGAGACATTTGTATGCATTCTATTTATCATATGTAAACAATCATTATTTTATTTCAAATGAACGTTATGAATCAAATAATTTGAAGAGATGAGACATTTGTATGCATTCTATTTATCATATGTAAACAATCATTGTTTTATTTCAAATGAACGTTATGAATCAAATAATTTGAAGAGATGAGACATTTGTATGCATTCTATTTATCATATGTAAACAATCATTGTTTTATTTCAAATGAACGTTATGAATCAAATAATTTGAAGAGATGAGACATTTGTATGAATTCTATTTATCATATGTAAACAATCATTGTTTTATTTCAAATGAACGTTATGAATCAAATAATTTGAAGAGATGAGACATTTGTATGAATTCTATTTATCATATGTAAACAATCATTGTTTTATTTCAAATGAACGTTATGAATCAAATAATTTGAAGAGATGAGACATTTGTATGCATTCTATTTATCATATGTAAACAATCATTGTTTTATTTCAAATGAACGTTATGAATCAAATAATTTGAAGAGATGAGACATTTGTATGAATTCTATTTATCAGATGTAAACAATCATTGTTTTATTTCAAATGAACGTTATGAATCAAATAATTTGAAGAGATGAGACATTTGTATGCATTCTATTTATCATATGTAAACAATCATTGTTTTATTTCAAATGAACGTTATGAATCAAATAATTTGAAGAGATGAGACATTTGTATGAATTCTATTTATCATATGTAAACAATCATTGTTTTATTTCAAATGAACGTTATGAATCAAATAATTTGAAGAGATGAGACATTTGTATGAATTCTATTTATCATATGTAAACAATCATTGTTTTATTTCAAATGAACGTTATGAATCAAATAATTTGAAGAGATGAGACATTTGTATGAATTCTATTTATCATATGTAAACAATCATTGTTTTATTTCAAATGAACGTTATGAATCAAATAATTTGAAGAGATGAGACATTTGTATGCATTCTATTTATCATATGTAAACAATCATTGTTTTATTTCAAATGAACGTTATGAATCAAATAATTTGAAGAGATGAGACATTTGTATGCATTCTATTTATCATATGTAAACAATCATTGTTTTATTTCAAATGAACGTTATGAATCAAATAATTTGAAGAGATGAGACATTTGTATGCATTCTATTTATCATATGTAAACAATCATTGTTTTATTTCAAATGAACGTTATGAATCAAATAATTTGAAGAGATGAGACATTTGTATGCATTCTATTTATCATATGTAAACAATCATTGTTTTATTTCAAATGAACGTTATGAATCAAATAATTTGAAGAGATGAGACATTTGTATGCATTCTATTTATCATATGTAAACAATCATTGTTTTATTTCAAATGAACGTTATGAATCAAATAATTTGAAGAGATGAGACATTTGTATGCATTCTATTTATCATATGTAAACAATCATTGTTTTATTTCAAATGAACGTTATGAATCAAATAATTTGAAGAGATGAGACATTTGTATGCATTCTATTTATCATATGTAAACAATCATTGTTTTATTTCAAATGAACGTTATGAATCAAATAATTTGAAGAGATGAGACATTTGTATGCATTCTATTTATCATATGTAAACAATCATTGTTTTATTTCAAATGAACGTTATGAATCAAATAATTTGAAGAGATGAGACATTTGTATGCATTCTATTTATCATATGTAAATGATCATTGTTTTATTTCAAATAGAAGCTAAAAAAACGAAAGTCAGTAACTGAATCGAAGAGAAAGGAGACCAATGGCAAAGTTCTTAGCCAAGTTCTCATTAACTGAATCGAAGAGAAAGGAGACCAATGGCAAAGTTCTTAGCCAAGTTCTCATTAACTGAATAGAAGAGAAAGGAGACCAATGGCAAAGTTCTTAGCCAAGTTCTCATTAACTGAATAGAAGAGAAAGGAGACCAATGGCAAAGTTCTTAGCCAAATTCTCATTAACTGAATAGAAGAGAAAGGAGACCAATGGCAAAGTTCTTAGCCAAATTCTCATTAACTGAATAGAAGAGAAAGGAGACCAATGGCAAAGTTCTTAGCCAAATTCTCATTAACTGAATAGAAGAGAAAGGAGACCAATGGCAAAGTTCTTAGCCAAGTTCTCATTAACTGAATAGAAGAGAAAGGAGACCAATGGCAAAGTTCTTAGCCAAGTTCTCATTAACTGAATAGAAGAGAAAGGAGACCAATGGCAAAGTTCTTAGCCAAGTTCTCATTAACTGAATAGAAGAGAAAGGAGACCAATGGCAAAGTTCTTAGCCAAGTTCTCATTAACTGAATAGAAGAGAAAGGAGACCAATGGCAAAGTTCTTAGCCAAGTTCTCATTAACTGAATAGAAGAGAAAGGAGACCAATGGCAAAGTTCTTAGCCAAATTCTCATTAACTGAATAGAAGAGAAAGGAGACCAATGGCAAAGTTCTTAGCCAAATTCTCATTAACTGAATAGAAGAGAAAGGAGACCAATGGCAAAGTTCTTAGCCAAGTTCTCATTAACTGAATAGAAGAGAAAGGAGACCAATGGCAAAGTTCTTAGCCAAGTTCTCATTAACTGAATAGAAGAGAAAGGAGACCAATGGCAAAGTTCTTAGCCAAGTTCTCATTAACTGAATAGAAGAGAAAGGAGACCAATGGCAAAGTTCTTAGCCAAGTTCTCATTAACTGAATAGAAGAGAAAGGAGACCAATGGCAAAGTTCTTAGCCAAGTTCTCATTAACTGAATAGAAGAGAAAGGAGACCAATGGCAAAGTTCTTAGCCAAATTCTCATTAACTGAATAGAAGAGAAAGGAGACCAATGGCAAAGTTCTTAGCCAAGTTCTCATTAACTGAATAGAAGAGAAAGGAGACCAATGGCAAAGTTCTTAGCCAAGTTCTCATTAACTGAATAGAAGAGAAAGGAGACCAATGGCAAAGTTCTTAGCCAAGTTCTCATTAACTGAATAGAAGAGAAAGGAGACCAATGGCAAAGTTCTTAGCCAAGTTCTCTTAACTGAATAGAAGAGAAAGGAGACCAATGGCAAAGTTCTTAGCCAAATTCTCATTAACTGAATAGAAGAGAAAGGAGACCAATGGCAAAGTTCTTAGCCAAGTTCTCATTAACTGAATAGAAGAGAAAGGAGACCAATGGCAAAGTTCTTAGCCAAGTTCTCATTAACTGAATAGAAGAGAAAGGAGACCAATGGCAAAGTTCTTAGCCAAATTCTCATTAACTGAATAGAAGAGAAAGGAGACCAATGGCAAAGTTCTTAGCCAAGTTCTCATTAACTGAATAGAAGAGAAAGGAGACCAATGGCAAAGTTCTAGCCAAGTTCTCATAACTGAATAGAAGAGAAAGGAGACCAATGGCAAAGTTCTTAGCCAAGTTCTCATTAACTGAATAGAAGAGAAAGGAGACCAATGCAAAGTTCTTAGCCAAGTTCTCATTAACTGAATAGAAGAGAAATGAGACCAATGGCAAAGTTCTTAGCCAAATTCTCATTAACTGAATAGAAGAGAAAGGAGACCAATGGCAAAGTTCTTAGCCAAGTTCTCATTAACTGAATAGAAGAGAAAGGAGACCAATGGCAAAGTTCTTAGCAAGTTCTCATTAACTGAATAGAAGAGAAAGGAGACCAATGGCAAAGTTCTTAGCCAAATTCTCATTAACTGAATAGAAGAGAAAGGAGACCAATGGCAAAGTTCTTAGCCAAGTTCTCATTAACTGAATAGAAGAGAAAGGAGACCAATGGCAAAGTTCTTAGCCAAGTTCTCATTAACTGAATAGAAGAGAAAGGAGACCAATGGCAAAGTTCTTAGCCAAGTTCTCATTAACTGAATAGAAGAGAAAGGAGACCAATGGCAAAGTTCTTAGCCAAGTTCTCATTAACTGAATAGAAGAGAAAGGAGACCAATGGCAAAGTTCTTAGCCAAATTCTCATTAACTGAATAGAAGAGAAAGGAGACCAATGGCAAAGTTCTTAGCCAAGTTCTCATTAACTGAATAGAAGAGAAAGGAGACCAATGGCAAAGTTCTTAGCCAAATTCTCATTAACTGAATAGAAGAGAAAGGAGACCAATGCAAAGTCTTAGCCAAGTTCTCATTAACTGAATAGAAGAGAAAGGAGACCAATGGCAAAGTTCTTAGCCAAATTCTCATTAACTGAATAGAAGAGAAAGGAGACCAATGGCAAAGTTCTTAGCCAAGTTCTCATTAACTGAATAGAAGAGAAAGGAGACCAATGGCAAAGTTCTTAGCCAAGTTCTCATTAACTGAATAGAAGAGAAAGGAGACCAATGGCAAAGTTCTTAGCCAAGTTCTCATTAACTGAATAGAAGAGAAAGGAGACAATGGCAAAGTTCTTAGCCAAGTTCTCATTAACTGAATAGAAGAGAAAGGAGACCAATGGCAAAGTCTTAGCCAAATTCTCATTAACTGAATAGAAGAGAAAGTGAGGACCAATGGCAAAGTTCTTAGCCAAGTTCTCATTAACTGAATAGAAGAGAAAGGAGACCAATGGCAAAGTTCTTAGCCAAGTTCTCATTAACTGAATAGAAGAGAAAGGAGACCAATGGCAAAGTTCTTAGCCAAGTTCTCATTAACTGAATAGAAGAGAAAGGAGACCAATGGCAAAGTTCTTAGCCAAGTTCTCATTAACTGAATAGAAGTGAAAGGAGACCAATGGCAAAGTTCTTAGCCAAGTTCTCATTAACTGAATAGAAGAGAAAGGAGACCAATGGCAAAGTTCTTAGCCAAGTTCTCATTAACTGAATAGAAGAGAAAGGAGACCAATGGCAAAGTTCTTAGCCAAGTTCTCATTAACTGAATAGAAGAGAAAGGAGACCAATGGCAAAGTTCTTAGCCAAGTTCTCATTAACTGAATAGAAGAGAAAGGAGACCAATGGCAAAGTTCTTAGCCAAGTTCTCATTAACTGAATAGAAGAGAAAGGAGACCAATGGCAAAGTTCTTAGCCAAGTTCTCATTAACTGAATAGAAGAGAAAGGAGACCAATGGCAAAGTTCTTAGCCAAGTTCTCATTAACTGAATAGAAGAGAAAGGAGACCAATGGCAAAGTTCTTAGCCAAGTTCTCATTAACTGAATAGAAGAGAAAGGAGACCAATGGCAAAGTTCTTAGCCAAGTTCTCATTAACTGAATAGAAGTGAAAGGAGACCAATGGCAAAGTTCTTAGCCAAGTTCTCATTAACTGAATAGAAGAGAAAGGAGACCAATGGCAAAGTTCTTAGCCAAGTTCTCATTAACTGAATAGAAGAGAAAGGAGACCAATGGCAAAGTTCTTAGCCAAGTTCTCATTAACTGAATAGAAGAGAAAGGAGACCAATGGCAAAGTTCTTAGCCAAGTTCTCATTAACTGAATAGAAGAGAAAGGAGACAATGGCAAAGTTCTTAGCAAGTTCTCATTAACTGAATAGAAGAGAAAGGAGACCAATGGCAAAGTTCTTAGCCAAGTTCTCATTAACTGAATAGAAGAGAAAGGAGACCACTGGCAAAGTTCTTAGCCAAATTCTCATTAACTGAATAGAAGAGAAAGGAGACCATTGGCAAAGTTCTTAGCCAAGTTCTCATTAACTGAATAGAAGAGAAAGGAGACCAATGGCAAAGTTCTTAGCCAAGTTCTCATTAACTGAATAGAAGAGAAAGGAGACCAATGGGCAAAGTTCTTAGCCAAGTTCTCATTAACTGAATAGAAGTGAAAGGAGACCAATGGCAAAGTTCTTAGCCAAGTTCTCATAAACGCCTAAGAAATAAGAAAAGGGTTGAAATGTAAATTATTGCACAATACCAACCATTTAATAACTATTGCATGCTACTGCAATCAATTTGCATAGGTGCATAATCAGGATCTTTTCTTTTGTATTGTAGTTTATATATACGGGGCCCGGAAGAAGGCTTTTTTTTGGGGGGAGGGGGGGGGGGCTCTGGGCCCAGCCATCATACGGCGTCCATACCTATCCTGCCTTGTCCATAGATAAGGTCACAGTACTATTAACAACACTGCCTGTGAAATTAAACGATAATAGTAGACCTTAACCTAGGGGGCCCGGCAACCTTGCCCATTTTGCCTTATGGATAATGCGGTCTTTATATATATATATATATATAGAGAGAGAGAGAGAGAGAGAGAGAGAGAGAGAGAGAGAGAGAGAGAGAGAGAGAGAAATAATGATTTGTGTGTACGCATCAAGAGTAAGAAGGAATGCTGTTGAATAAAATGTTGTTTCAAGCATTAATTCCTACTGCAATGCAAATCAAAATAAATGTACTGTACAGTAGTAGTAATTCCGGTTTGACAGAATTCTCTCCTGCTCTTACTCCATATATGATAATACCAATATTACCTCTGTGAACTTCCTTATTACGTAACACCTCTCCTTTACTCAATACGGCAAAATATTTATATTCTGAACTTTAAAATTCTTACCTATTCATGTCACTTCCTGAACATCACAAATACAAGAAACATTGTACTCATATGTTGACCCTAAAGAAACTTTTAATGATTATACCACTAAAGAAATTATAAACGTTCAATACTTAGGGCTGGAATGTCCAAAACAGGGGACACGAGAGACCTAGTGCTCTAAAGTGATCGCCAATTTAGCCTTGATGTATCGTGTGCTGACAAATTGTGTTAAACGAACACAAAATGTCCAAATCAATAACCATGATGTGATGGGCTGCCTGATTCATGAAATTACTGTTAGTCCCTAATACTAATGTGTAACATTACATACCACGGGGATATTAAATGTTACCTTCCCATCAAGTTGAAATATTTTAGAGCATGGTTTTCTTTTCTCAAAATATGGAAACAATCAATATATGTTTATAAAATTCCAGTCCCACCTCCAACTAAGTGGACTGCTCGGATGATCAAAATAATAACTGTGTTATTTATGCAAAATTGAACTAAACCAAAACAAAAAGGAATTAGAAAAGGCATACTCAAATAGATTAAACAGTTTATCATCCTTTGGCAGTTCTTGAGCTGTGCTCGTTATTGTCAAGTTCAGCCTGTTTATGCATGTGTTCGATGTTGGCAGAAGTGACAAACTACTCTGAAATGCGATGGATGGCGTTATCTGAAATCCCAAAACTGGTTTTTCTTCTGCACCAGTAACAAATTGTATAATTTTGGCCGTGGTAATATCTCCAATTCTTCCACCTAGAATCAAAATGGTAATTATAATCAATGTCAAGCAAATGCTCAAAAGGCTAAGCTCGAAAAGCTAAGCATTCATAGTAATAAACAAGCTCTACCAACCCCTGCACCATTATTAACTTTTATGGTGTACATGTAATCTCTCCCCCTCCACCTCCACCCACCGATTATAGATGCATGATACTGTTAAGAAATGTGCGTGCCAATTGCGTTTCATATGTGAATTAGATATTGCGAGATGCTCCCATGATTTCATCATAATAGACAAGTTCCTTCCTTGTCATAACATAAGGGGGAAGTAAAACAAAAATAAGGGGAGAGAAGATAAGAGTTAATGTACAATCTTTCTATAACAGTCCATTACCCATATTTCTTTCTTCTAGCCCCATGCTATGAGACCCTCCTTGAAATCAAAATCTTTAAGAGAGATTGCCTCTACTGGTATAAGCATTAATATGCTGATTGTTTTTGAGCTTAATCATTTCCTTACATGTGTATCAATCTGTTAATGTAGTGACAAACCACTGTCACGTCTCCTGTATCATGGGGCATATAACCAGTTTGAACAAGCTTGCAAACCTTTATTTGATTATACAAAATGTTCCATAGATTATAGGTATAGTCTTTTGGGTAAGTCTGCTTAAAAGTAAAGTTTGTCACTAGCATAACCTTTACCAAGTTTGACTTTTTTGCATTAGAAGTCTGCCGATTACTGTACCAGAATTACTGTTTCATAATGCTGTATTAGGATGTCAACTCCATGAATGCGTTAGTCTAAATGTTCAAACACAGGTAGTTTGAACATTTAAATACCTTTACTTATTTCCTTTTTAGATTCTCATCATTACATAACTTGTATGCTACCTATTAATGATATGGTTTTGCAGCTCGTGATCCCTGTGAAGTATCGAATTTTGAATAAGCAGTAAACCTTAAAGCTGAATGTATCGAACATTAAGAACTTATCACATTTAGACATGGGGAGTATTTGGAAATGGTCATTTCGACCTTTTGTCATAATTTCTTCCATATCAGTGCTAAAACTTCAAAGGGGCCAGTGTTCCAATTCAAAGAAATTGACCGGAAATCTTAAAACTGGTTTGAGAATGATACAGCTCAACTTCTAATACGTCTCATATAGTCATTCTTCAAAGGGAAAAGTTCTATAACGTGGTTCAGAGATTCTGACTGACGAAACAACTGATTGTCTTTCAATTGTTTTTTAATAGAAACCACTACTTATGATTGGTCGAGTCGAACAAAGGTTTAATCTCGGAAATAATGTGAATTTTCTGAGAAAGAGAAGGTTGGTTCCAAGGAAGCCTAGGAAAAGATTAATGAAAATTAGGTAAATTTTCGAAAGAGAAGTCACGTGTTAATGTATGGCAAGGTACTACCGTAGGTATGCTTTACGCAGTGTTTGAATGATTATTGCATTCTGAGTAATGTAAGGGGACGTGACGAGTACGGAGCAAACTCTAGGAAGTCAATGAAGGCAGTCGGAATAGGAAGACTCGAGGAAATAGGAAACATTGGAATACAGTGAGGAGGAAGATGAGGCAATCAGTTGTGGACATTGCACTATTTTAATCACTCATTATGATGATGAAATAAATCCAAATTCGACACTGCTATTAAATCGTGTTGACATAATTTTAGTTGAAATGAATTATCACTATTAATTTGTTTAATTAAATTTGTTATTTTTCTTGTCTAAGGGGGCTCGTATTGCATTATTTTTTTCCAATAATCTTGGCTGTCCCCTGCCATGAATATTTCAACACTATCGATTCCTAAATGCATTTGTTTTGTAGATCTTACCTGCTGCTTCACGAAGGTATTTTACAAACTTGGCATACATATTGGATTCAATTTGTCTTAGGTATGAGCCATCTGGGCTGAAAATGGGTTGAAGCAAGTTGGTTACCATCTTCAGTGTTAATGTTGTTGGAGTGCCCGGTGTAAAAAGTCTTTTAAAGATGGCAGATGACAAGTTAGCTGAAAAGAAACATACCTTGGTTAGCACAAGAAGTTTAAGTAAATGCGTAATAATTCACAAATTACAAGAATCCATTGCTAATGACTATTATGATCACCTTCAATTTTTTAACTGAACCAGATCACGAGTAGTAGACATGATTATTATCCTAATTATGCTAAATGTAGAAGGAGTAAGGTTCGTGTTTTCACCAAAGAAATTCGTTTGAAGAATTTTTCATCTAATACTATATATATATATATATATATATATATATATATATATATATATATATATATATATATATATATGACAACTCCACATGCAGGAACATCGTAACTATAGGAGTGTATTTTTTGTTTTGGTCATTTATTTTAGTTAGATCAAATTAAGACTAGTGGAAAAATAATAGAGCATTAATGTTCTGTTCATCATGATTTGAAAGTGGGCATTTTTAAAAGTGTTTTAAACACATACTGTATTTACCTGAAAAAGACCCAGGGCATCAAAACCTTTCCTCAGGTCCTGCAGAAATGGTCTTGGACTACTGCTATTGAATAATTCTTCTGACAATACTGGTCCTAACATCCTGGGCAGTATGCCATTTTGATGTATGCTTAAAGCTGCAATAAATTAATACACACATTAAAAGAGAAATAAATGTAACATAAATTCATCTTGATGGCACGCTAGTCATCTTTTCAATGAACGTCAAAATTAAAATTTTCTGCAAATACTCTGTCATGAATTTGAATTTTCCATTCTGCACGTTTCTCTCTCTCTCTCTCTCTCTCTCTCTCTCTCTCTCTCTCTCTCTCTCGCTCTCTCTCTCTCTCTCTCTCTCTCTCTCTCTCTCTCTCTTATTATCTCTCTCTCTCTCTCTCTCTCTCTCTCTCTCTCTCTCTCTCTCTCTCTTATGCTCGCTCTCACTCTATCTATCTATCTATCTATCTATATATATATATATATATATATATATATATATATATATATATATATATATATATATATATATATATATATATATATATATGCATACATACAGAGAGGGAGACAGAGCGTACTTACATAATAATAATAATAATAATAATAATAATAATAATAATAATAATAATAATAATAATAATAATAATTAGGACTTTGTATAGCGCCTGATCTTTAAAAGCTTTAAGCGCTTTACATCATATATAACAACATATATATAATGATATGAATGCGAAATCAAACCAAATAATAAAAACAAACACCAAAAACATTTAAGGCAGGAAACATTTTTAGGTCTTCAAGTTTGTTCACGGAGTCGAAAAAGGTGAGTTCCAAGAGCACTCCTGAAATGAATCAGTGTCTTTGTGTCTAATCCCATTGGGCAACTCATTCCATATTGCCGGACCCGTTTATGCAAAAGAATGCTGTCCATATAACCCCGTTTACACAATGGGAAGAATGAGTATAAGATTGTCAGAAGAGAAGCACGATCATCTTGCTGGTGTGCACATATGGGTGAACCCGGATAGATATGCTGGATCAGAGCCCGCCAGCGAAACGCAGAAACGAAGAACAAATTTTGTTTCCGATTTTGGATCGAACTGATAGCCAGCGCTGGGTACAGAACAGTGGGAAGGTGCGCCCCGACCTTGGCACCCCAAAGACAACCTGAGCAGCATCGTCTTGAATCCCCCGAAGCCCCCGGAGCAGACACCGAGACGAACCAGATGGAACCGAGCCACAACAGTACAGTCCCGAAAACACCAATTAACACACAAGTGCCATAGTAACATCATCCGAAAGACATCCGCGAACGGAGCCGATGCGTCTCAGCCCAAGACATGCAGCCCCTCACACGCCCATGACGCGCTGACACAATGCGAGAGCACAATCCAGAGCAACACCCAGGTCCCGCAACGACGGTGTGAATTTAACACCAGTGTTGCCGACATCCATTGCCCAAGGCAAAGGATGGGAATGAGAAAGTCTCTGTGTTGTTATCAGAATCACCCCAGTCCTATCATCATACATCTCAGCTTGTTACATGTCATCCATGATCTCACATTTGAAAAGCACCCCTCCACTGCCCGGATGGCAGCATCAACGTAAGCTGGGTGACCACCAAAACTACATATTTGGGTGTCATCAGCGTACAATTGGTGAGACACTGGATGATGGTCTTTGACACTTGAGAGCAACTGAGTGTATAGATTGAAAAGAATAGGCCCAAGAACACCACAACATCAACTGCGCTGGAGTGTATTCCATTTGTAGATACAATTTATGTTCTGTTGACTAAGTAGGACCAGAACCACAATAAGGCTGTATTGTGAATGCCAAATACATGCTGAAGACGGTGAAGTAATAAAATGTCGAATAACGCAGACAAATCAAGGAGGGCGAGGACTATCCTCTATCCAAAGCAGGGAGAACGTCACCAAACACTCCCAAAAGAGTATCCTCAGCAGTGCGGCAAAAGCGACACGTAGACTGCACATTGCTAAAATGACTGTCTGAATTCAAATGGGATACAAGAACAACATAATACTTTATTAGCATGGCCGTTTACCGCTTTATCCACTTTCGCCATTATATAGACCGAAAGTATACATGTTACAAAATAGGGATGCTTTCATGTTGTGTTATGTTTTCAGCTGTATCTGTATGTATGTTTGTTTCTAAGTTTATATACATATTGAGGAAGCGACATTAACAGGTACAGGGACACATTTAGAGTCATGTAGTTTGCACGCGTTATTTTAATGGAGTTTGTTAGTTATGTAATTCTCTGTCTATCTGTCGCTCTCTCTCTCTCTCTCTCTCTCTCTCTCTCTCTCTCTCAGGTGTATAATCAGATTTCTGACATGCAAAGAATGCATATGCAGTTACCCACAGTACCCCAAGTGGAACAGGAAGTTGTCACATATACGAGGAGTATAATCGACGAGGGTAATTCTAATCGACCTACGTCTTCGATAACCATAAATCACATAACCGAAAATCGTAGTTTACATAAACAATTTTTTTAACAACATACATTTGTATCTACTTACTTTTACTGTAGATTACACAATAATAATTAAATGTAACAACATAATTGAACACTGTCATCATTTTACATTGCCTTCTATAGCTAGCATGCAGGAAGTTTAGGTAAGCGTTTACAAAATTCTTAAGTGAAATGGCTGTCGTGACAGATATCAAGGTAGGAAGTCTAATGTTGAGTCTCTTCACTAATGTCGTTTGTGGGTTTCTTTATGCGTTTTCTTGGGTATAACAGCATTTACCAGCAAATGCTATGATATACATGGCGACATGGAGGCAATATACGTATCGGAACAAAACCCCGGGAAGACCTCAGTAACAACCACTGACCCACGGAAAGCTACTGGCAAGCTCTCTCTAAGATTCATGCAGGTCGAGCCGAGATTCAAACTCAAGTGGATAGAGGTGAGGCGAGTGAGTGATCGCTAAAGGCAAGCGTCTGAGACCGTTCGGCCAACCGGGTCGTTTTATTAAGGTTGATCTTGGCAGAGGAAGACCCACATATATCGTTTTATTTCTTTTGGGAGGGGGATGGTGTTGAAGGTAAACGAGTAGGCAAGCGGTCTTTAGGGTGTAACCCTATTAGCGCCAAAAAGGTTAATGAAGGCGACATTGTAGATTCATCAAGACGGCTTCTTTTTGCTACCATTTTCAGATTTTAGATTCTCAAACTACTAATCATATCTTCACAACAATTTCTTCGGATATATATGAAAATCTGCGCTGTACCTCTCCTTAGAAGACACGTACCTGTATCTCTTCGCCAAAAACTAAATTGAGAATGAAGAAACTATTATAATTAATCAAGATAAGCACATTCGCTTTAAAATTGGTTTTAATTCAGTAAATGGATGTATTATTTGCAGAAACAGTGGATACAGCAAACTCTTTGCAAATATTGCACATGTCGTCATTAAGAAATTTGATATTTTATTTTCAAAATAATAATAATTTTATGGGGACACATGGTATAAAACTATTCATTAAATTATTTTGTTCGTTATGCAATCATCTAATGTAATTTTGGCAAGAACTAGCACTTTCAATGATGAAATTTACAAAGAATCTAGGTAGTGTTTGGTTGTCTTTTTTTATCACTTTTTCAACAATGTAATTCCATGACACATTGTCCAAATATACAAAAAGCCTTGCGTTTTTAC
>JAQISU010000009.1:1177500-1205000 GCA_029339505.1 Unio delphinus | reverse complement strand
TAAAATGTTTCCTATCTGGGGAAATCTCCAAAGGGCGTCGTCTGTGCATAACAAGTGATTTTATATTTAAAAAAATGTATGGTTATTTTCCTTACTTGCTTTTAAGTCTTCTAGTAAATTGTTTCCTATATTTTAAATATTCTTTTATGAATCAGTTTTTGTCTAGTTAGAAACGAATGATTTACGTTCTGTATAAACTGATAAAGATGACTTTCTCTAACGATTATCTCAAGCCAGACATTTTGGAAAGCGTTTTGATTACTTCAAGCTCAGTTTACAGTAAGATATTAGAAATGATTTCATTGTATTTTCATGAGCCTAAATCATTGTTATAATCATGTAATAGCCTTAAATGAATATATCGTTTACAGCGTTGTCTTTAAAACTTAAATGGCACACTTAGCACGTGTTACATGTCGTGGTTATCGGTAGATTGAATACAAATGTATGAGAATCAATTCGATGTAATCTGTCTAGGTTTCCGTGATAGTGTAATCTCGTTAATTCTGATATTCTTCATTTACGACCGTAGTTTTATCAGCATATGGATTGTTTAGACGCTTTCGACTAGAGTATCACGTGACTCCGAGAAACCGACGCTGAGTTTGATAAAGGTCTGTATGATTTATTATTACCAATAGGTGTCGCTCATTTAATTGGCCGTTCATTTTAGTCTCTGTGAGAAAATATACCATCCATACCCTAAAAATACATAATATATAATAGCATTTTATTTCTACTTTTAGCGATAAATGCACACATATTTTGGAGACAGTATAATGCATCGGATTCAATACAGTAATGTACGTGTATTTATGTCACGGTTTGACGATGCGTGAGACATTGACATCGAAAATGTGAGTACACACACACACACACACACACACACACACACACACATAATATTTTTATCCAAATCATGAATACAAATATTAAATTTATGCACTTATGTGAGCTAAGATTTTATTTAAAATGCTAACTATCATGCCAAGAAATCAGCTACTTGACAAAGTATTTGGTGAACTGTTTATAGCTGTAAATCCTTTAGGTAGACATTAAAACAAATCTGCTATTAGGAGGGTCTCAAGCTGTCATTTGACAGGCTTGTGCAAACTAGACTAATGGTAATAGTAACACAAATGGGGCCTATCGTGTTACGGAATTGACTTATACTTTGTTCCTGTTCCTCTACCTCAATTTGCTTTAATAAAAAATCTTTCCTACTAAAACAATAACAAATTGGATGCACACTCATCACTTCCTGTTATTTCGTTATCTGGTGACACATTTGATACCACTTCTTGTATACAATTTGTCTTGTTCATGTTGTGCAATGTTTTCTACTAAGACATTTGTCATTAGTTTCTCAGCCTTCCAAAAATATTCAAAGTAATGCATGTCCTTGCTTTCATTCCTCTGTGTAAATTTAAAGGGAAATAATCCTCCATTATACCTGACATTGGTATCAATCAAGATACAAATGAAAATTGCAACGTTGTATGTGACAAAAAGATGGTGTTAACGCATCCTTTAAATGTTCGTCGAATTTAGAATTGTCTGTCTGGACAATGTCTGTCCAGAAACCATTTTTTGTTGTTGCTGATAATGTGTTAACACAGTGACAAACACTGGACAATCCTTTCCAGTTTGGGTTGTTTTCACAGACGTCACGATTCAGTACGCAAATACCCACAATTCAACGCGCGCGCACCTTCTGCCGCCATTTTGAGTAGCTAACAGACCGTGGTCAAAATTAGTTATTACATATATATATATATATATATATATATATATATATATATATATATATATATATATATATATATATATATTCAAGAATAAAAATCTGATTTAACTATCGATAAGGCTATTTACTTCTTCGACACAATACATAGATTATACTTGAAATTATGTGCACTATAGCACAAAAATGAAAATAAAGCTGGAAGTTACCTTGCTTATATCGATTGACAGAATAGTAAAGTAGAACCGTAATCGTGTATATTATTGAGATCTAAGAAATGCACTTTTGTTGTTGTTTACAAACAGACAATATTGACGTTTTTAAAAAGTCATTCGCATCATATCCCTAAGCTTGTCATCTTGAAAGAGTATTTCCAGATCATGATTTTCTGGATACAATATCAGTCACGAACATAAAATTTCATAACATGTATTTTATACTAGAACTTTTATGTACAAATATTTTTCGCGACAACATGTGTTTGTGCCATATAATATTTGAGAAACCATTTTAATTAGTATATTCAAATATTGTATTTGTGGAGGGGATGGTGGACGTAGGCTTATACTAGATGAAGCGATAACCGGTCAAAGAAGTTTCATCTTTAATGTATTCAAACGAAACACGTATCTGACGGAACATGACGTTGTTTCAAATGTAAAAACGATGTTTTCCTCAAATGCTTTTAGAAATATAAAATTGTATATAAACAAGTGGCTTTTAAACTGTAACGACAATCAAATGCTTGATTTAAGCCCGTGAAAATCGAAAATCATTACATGTGTCTACTTGGTTGTACATCCATTTGTTTATGCGTTTGTTTATTGATCGATTTATTTGTTTAGGAAATAAAAACAAATTTGGTTGAAATATATATTTTACTTGAAGAAAACACGTAAAAAGAGTCACGCGATTCGATCTCGCGAGGCTGACATGCACAACAGAATGTGATGTATTTTTATATTCTTACTCACAAAATGAAACGTGCCGGTTATGTGGGATAGGGACTCAAAATGGCGGATATGTAAGTACACACGTTTTGTGACGTCACGTGAAAACAACGCTTGATGAGGAATACTATTACAGCCTAGATGTTTTTGGGGCATGGCCGAGGGCATTTAAACTAACACGTGTTGTTATATATTCTGAGCAATTATGACATCAGAAGTTGCTCTGGATTCATTTAATCAAAATGTCGATTGTTCAGTAATTTCACAAGAAAGCTGTACCCAGGCTAATAAACACTACAATCACAAATGCAAAATTACAGAGAAATCTGAATACAAGAATGTAATTGGTGTTGAAAAGGTGGCTTTCAGCTAAACAGTTTTATATATATATACATATATATATATATATATATATATATATATATATATATATATATATATATATATATATATGCGTAGCATGAACTCATTAAAACTATCTTTGAAAGTGTGATGGCTGCTACTGTATAAGTATCAGTATAAAACATAATGAATTATGTTGTTATATGATAGATATGTTGCTTTGTTGCTTATTGTTGCTATTATTAACATTTTGAACTACAATATAGTTAAACTGGGGATTGAACCCAGGACCTTCTGCGTGTAAAGCAGACGTGATAACCACTACACTATGGAACCCTTTGCTTTCTTGGCAATGTAGATATATATATCGTTATACAAGATTGCGACCAGTTACACAATACCAGAACATTTATGCGCACACAGTGCGCTATTTATTTGGGTCGTCATGTCGCGCCCCTATAAGGGGCTATCGACATGAATGTAAGACGTGGGTGAGTGGGAATAGACCAAACACACACTCAACCCTGTTAACCAATCGGAGATGACGTACTAGGGCTGCAATGGCACCAAATAATGACGAGAGAAAAATAGTTTTCCATATCGTCATGTTGATGGAGCCTGGTCGCGAAAAGGGAGGAAAAAGTCCAGAAAAGCCAGTCCATGGATGTCGTTTACAGCCTCGAAACGCCCTAGCCGTACTTACTTCAAATCAAGTCCAGTTTTACTAATGGACATAAAAGGTATCAATAATGTGTAAGCCACCTGTGCAATTATATCCAATTCAAATAAGTTGTAAAATTGTCCTATCTCCTAGCATATCAATATGCTTGTACATAGTGTAATAAAATAAGTCCCTAACAATTTGTTTTCTAAAATGTCTAAGCGACATATGTAGTATAGTCACTGTTAGGTCAAATAGATTGTAAAATTTGGAGCGGTGTTCTAAAATGTTCAAGTCAGATTTCTCGAAAGAGCTTGTACAAAAATAATTCTCGTACCAAATGATAATTCTAGTAAATAAATGGCAGTAACCCTAAAAAGGGCTTTTGTATATGGCAGAGTTACATATACGTCCACAGCCTGTCCTCGATTTGGATCATCTATGCAGCTGTTCTATTCTCCTCCCTTGTTACTAATGAAAAGTAAATTCCGTGTATAGAGGCCAGGTACTGTGCTGCTTCAAACATCTGGGTGAGGGTGCATTCATGGCGAGCGTCGTAGTAGTACTGTACCATTATTAAATTGGCAAATTCCCATCGAGCTGGATTAGGTGGAGAGACTTTGAGTGACCTGAATCCAATATATCTCACGGCGCTGATGAAATGTCCGGCTTTCGTTTTGTCTTTTATGACTGGTTGTAGTCCCATCTTCACGCAGTTTTCCTTCATAGGGTTCACTGTTTCTTTCTTTGGTGTTACTACCTTAAATGCTGCTGCTTCTTCCTCTTCCGATGTAGACAAGGCAAGGTCTTTTTCCAAGTCAACTGCCTGGCTGGAAATATCCTGCTTTTTGGTCGCTGCTGGTGGTGGTGGTGGTGGCGGCACAATGGTCACTGGTGGGAATAGTAGCTTTAATTTCTCCAGTCCAGCTGTGTATTCTCGGATCTTATCACTGGTGACAATTTCCAGTGACGTGATAGGGGCCGTCGTTGAAGTTGGCGAAACATTAGCAGTAACTTCCGTGGAAGTTTGTATGGCCGGCTGCAGAACTCCCGGTGGGGGTGGGGTAGTTTTTACGTAGACTGGTGGAGTCTCTGATTCCCCTACTTCTAATGCATCTGAGATTCCCCTGTTCTGTGTATTCTCTGTACCATGTTGATCTCCTTTCAGCCGCTCTAAGTCTCCAGCCTGTAGCAATCTTGAGTCCATCAAAGATACCCATTATTGCACTAAGCGCCTGAGGGGGGATGATTCCACTCGCTGGCGCGTACTGCTCCATATTACTTATTGCTTGCTCGATCGCCGCTGACTGGAAACGCGTAGAGAAAGGAGTCCATTGTAAATTCATTTTTGTACAATGTCTCATTAAAGTGTAGATAGGGCCAAAGCTACTACAACGTTCTGAGTACAAATGCAAACAAATTACTGCAATACAATTGAAAATTATACAAGGCAAGCACAAGAACTTCCTTCTGACTGGTTCTATCTCATGAACTGCAATATAAATATCCTATAGAGGATGAATGTACAACAATGTCTCCGTCTGCATTAAAGTAGCGATGTTTGCCGAAAAGCGGATAAAGAAAGGGCCAAGATGCATTGAAGAGAGGAAACAATTATTAAACATTTTCTTCAATTATATTTTAAGTCCTTAAATTCACAATAAATACAATATCGATCAGTTTGGACTTTTATTTAAATAATATTTAAATTTTGGTGTTATTTACCTTATTTTTAAACAGATACACAACTGTCACAGCCTGGAGCTCAAAACACAAACTCCGCCTAGCCTGCTACTTTAGCCTTCCGTGATGCTCCAGTAAGGCTATTTTCGTATCACTTAACAAAAACATAACACAGTTATAATAGCAATTTGGTGTAATATTTTATATGACGTGCATTTATTTGGTCATCTAAAACCCAAGCGCGTTTTGACTTTTCCAGTACTACTGACTCACAGTCATGAAATATTAATTAAGGTTCCACGAGCCGTTCTATGCAATTGCTTTTCTTCTTTAATTTAGTTAAGGTATTGGCAGGGTGCCATCCTGGTCTCAGCATTTAGACCAAATTTTAGGAAAAAAAACTCGAACGGACGTTGTACTCCCAACACTACTTCACGCATGTGAAACATGCACCAATGCCACACTTGAAACCTGAACTACTTTCACACCACAAGTCTTAGGAAAATCCTCAACAACAAGGGGGAGGACAAGGTTCCAGACACTGAGATACTCGCACAAAGCAGGTATCTCCAGCATCCACACCATCCTGATGCATTGCCAGCTACGCAGTACAGGACGTGCCAGACCACCGGCTGCCTAAGAGACTTTTCTATGGTACGCTACATCAAGGAAATCGATATGTAATGTATATGGTATGCCTTGGTTTTGACTAGAGATTGAAACAAAGTTATCCTATGGGGAGAGTCTCATACTGTTTCTTGATAGAATTGTGCGAACGGGACTAATGATAAGTGTAACGCCAATGGGGCCTATCGTGTGACTGAATTGACTTATAGTTTGTTCCTGTTCCTCTATCTCAATTTGTTTTGAAAAATCTAACATACAAAAACAATAACATTGGATGCACTATGATCGCTTCCTGTCAGTTAGTTATCTGGTGACACCTTTTAACTACTTATTGTGTACATTTTCTGTTGTTCACCTTGTGTAATTTCCTCTAAAAGTGTATTTGTCATTAGTTTCTCATCCTTCCCAAAACGTACAAGATACTGCATTTTAGTATCTACATATTCTTCAATGTATTGTGTAATTCAAGTCTTTGCTTTCAGCCTTCCTGTGTAAAATTTAATTAAAACAATGCTCCATTATAGTTGACATTGGTAACTGTTTAGATACGAATGAAAATGACAACCTCCCATGTGAACATTAGACAATTCCAATTCATCCTTTAAATGTTCATGGAATTTAGTATTGTTTGTCTGGACGTTGTCAGTCCCCAAACCAGTTTAGTTGCCACTAATGTGTTGACACAATGCTAAGCAATGGACATTGTCTTTCAGTTGAATACCATGATGTGGAATGTTTGTGGGGCATGGTCGAGGGCTTTCCACCTGTAGCGTTGTGTTAGATATTCTGGGCAATTATGAAATGAGTACTTGCTCTGAATTCATTCAATCATACGATCGATTGTTCAGCCATTTCACAAAATGGCTTTCCCCAAACTGGAAAAGATAACACGGCAACCAGAAATGCATAATTACAGAGATATCTGAATAAAAGAATGTAATTGGTGTTGAATAGGTGGCTCACAGGTAAACTGCTTAATATATATATAACATATGCCTACAATGCACTCATATTGAAACGGTGTTTATAAAAACTATTTTCGAAAGTGTGATTGCTGCTACTGTTACATATTCGAAGGCAACGAGTAGGCAATTGATTCACTAAATTGAGAAGTTAAGTTAAATGGAATAATAAATGAAAGGGGCTGAATGAGAATAAATAAGTAAATAAAAATAAAAAAATAAAATAAGAAATGAATAAATAATAAATGAATAATAAAAAATATCTATCGGTACATTTTAATAAATGAACAAATATATAACAAAATAATGATATTTTAAAAAATTAAAATAGAGATAAAGAAAATAATGTATAAATAGATACTATATAAAAAATGAATATAATAAACAAAGAAAAATAATACATAAATCAGTCATACATTTATAATCAAGACATGCAATACAAACATTTTAGAGAATGATTAATGATTAATCAATAACAAAGAAACAATAAAGAAAACATCTGCGTTTGAGTTTTAAGTTTTGTTTGTATCACGTTTCTAAGTACAAAACATAATGAATTATGTTGTCATATGGTAGATATGATGCTTATTGTTGTTATTATTAACATTTTGAACAACATTTCAAAAATACAATATAGTTCCACTGGGGATTGAACCCAGGACCTTCTGCGTGTAAAGCAGACGTGATAACCACTACACTATGGAACTCCTTGTTCTTCTGCTTACTAGGCAATGTAGATATTTATCGTTATGTAAGATTGCGACCAGTTTCACAATACCTGAGCATGACGCCCTTGGGTAATCTCACAAAATCTGGAACTTCCAAAACGAGACCCTCACTGCTGCAAGAATTACAAACAATCAAAATGTCAAAACGTGAGAAGTATATCGATTATAGCTTAGAGGATTTACGGTGTTTATAAAAACTATTTTCGAATGTGTGATGGCTGTTACTGTTACATATTCGAAGGCAACGAGTAGGCAATTGATTCACTAAATGGAGAAGTTACGTGGCATCAATTGTAAAATACAATTGAGTAGAAAATTGTTACAAAAACTTCAACTAATATAAATGGATATGAAAGTTATGCTTAAATCACATAAGATGTACGGATACCACAGATTGCCAAGGATGTTTTATGTCATTTTTATCTTTTTCTGTAACTTATGAACTTCAACGTGTATTGTCCTATGATAGCCATGATGTAGATATTGATGAAATGATAAAACATTTGATTTACAGATATTATTTACTAAACCTACATCTCATTCGGATGAATGAAGATTAAGGACGCAATTGCACAAAACAATACGTAGTAGGGTGTCAATCCTACCTTTACTGGACATCTGCATGTCTTTGTACAGATTATCCTATTTTGATGAGTTTGAAAGATCCTTGATATTATTTTGAAATGAGAAAAAATGGAACAATAAATAAAATAAGATGAATTAGATTAAATAAATAAATAAAATAATAAAAAAGTAATAAATAATAAATGAATAATAAAAATATATAAAAAGATAATTTCTAATAAAATACCTACATTTAAGAAATAAAAATAGAGATAAAGAAAGAATATATAAATAAATATTATAAAAAATTAATAAAAATAAATATTAAAAAACTAATACATCAACCATTCATAAATTTATATTCAAAATATATGCAATAAATATGTTTTTTAGAAAATAATTACTGAACAACAAAGAACAAAATAAAAAAAAAGCATCTACGTTTGTGTTTTAAGTTTTGCTTCTTTGGTGTTGTTATTATTAACATTTTGAACTACATTTCAAAAGTACAATATAGTTCCACTAGAGATTGAACCAAGGACCTTCTGCATGTAAAGCAGACGTGATAACCACTACACTATGGAGGTCCTTCTTTTCTTGCTTTCTTGGCAATGTATGTATGTATATACATACATATATATATATATATATATATATATATATATATATATATATATATATATATATATATATATATATATATCGTTATACAAGATTGCAACCAGTTTAACAATATCTGAACATAACGCCCTCGGGATATCTCACAAAATCTGGAACTTCGAAAACGAGACACTCACTACAGGAAGAATTACAAACAATCAAAATGTCAAAACGTGAGAAGTATATCGAATATAGCTTGTGTTTAACCGTCAAAGAATTTGAAGAAAAACAATTAAATCTGAATAGTGTCAGGGGAGAAATGACGATACTAACGAGTTTTTGGCGTGCCTGTCTTTGGGTTTCGGCGACAGTTCACAGTGGATAATAAAAAAAAAACATTGGTGATTATCCGGATGTGAATGTTCCACTGCACGTTGCTTAGTTGACAGTCCAGACCATCAACGAAATCTCGAAGAACCTATGACAAGAAGTTAACCGTAAATTCATTTTAAAAGGTGTTTTAGATTAACTTATGATTATATATGTCAAACGGTGATAATCGAATGTAGAGACTATATAGGAAAAGTATTTGTGATGTGAGTCCAAGCGATATCAGGAACGGCTACTCGTTTGAAACGCGTAGAATCGAATCCAATTATTTAATTATAGTGAATCGGCCACAATGGTCATGTTTCACTGTTATATCTGTCAAAGACAGTTAATTAATTTTTTCCGTGGGGTAAGGAATGGTGCCACATCCCCACGGGCATTTATGCACACATAGTGCACTATTTATTTAGGTCGTCATGTCGCGCCCCTATAAGGGGCTATCGACATGAATGTAAGACGTGGGTGAGTGGGAATAGACCAAACACACACTCAACCCTGTTAACCAATCGGAGATGACGTACTAGGGCTGCAATGGCACCAAATAATGACGAGAGAAAACTAGTTTTCTCATATCGTCATGTTGATGGAGCCTGGTCGCAAAAAAGGAGGAAAAAGTCCAGAAAAGCCAGTCCATGGATGTCGTTTACAGCCTCGAAACGCCCTAGCCGTACTTATTTCAAATCAAGTCCAGTTTTACTAATGGACATAAAAGGTAGCAATAATTTGTAAGCCACCTGTGCAATTATATCCAATTCAAATAAGTTGTAAAATTGTCCTATCTCCTAGCATATCAATATGCTTGTACATAGTATAATAAAATAAGTCCCTAACAATTTGTTTTCTAAAATGTCTAAGCGACATATGTATTATAGTCACTGTTAGGTTAAATAGATTGTAAAATTTGGAGCGGTGTTCTAAAATGTTCAAGTCAGATTTCTCGAAAGAGCTTGTTAAAATAAAATTCTCGTACCAAATGATAATTCTAGTAAATAAATGGCAGTAACCCTAAAAAGGGCTTTTGTATATGGCAGAGTTACATATACGTCCACAGCCTGTCCTCAGTTTGGATCATCTATGCAGCTGTTCTATTCTCCTCCCTTGTTACTAATGAAAAGTAAATTCCGTGTATAGAGGCCAGGTACTGTGCTGCTTCAAACATCTGGGTGAGGGTGCATTCATGGCGAGCGTCGTAGTAGTACTGTACCATTATTAAATTGGCAAATTCCCATCGAGCTGGATTAGGTGGAGAGACTTTGAGTGACCTGAATCCAATATATCTCACGGCGCTGATGAAATGTCCGGCTTTCGTTTTGTCTTTTATGACTGGTTGTAGTCCCATCTTCACGCAGTTTTCCTTCATAGGGTTCACTGTTTCTTTCTTTGGTGTTACTACCTTAAATGCTGCTGCTTCTTCCTCTTCCGATGTAGACAAGGCAAGGTCTTTTTCCAAGTCAACTGCCTGGCTGGAAATATCCTGCTTTTTGGTCGCTGCTGGTGGTGGTGGTGGTGGCGGCACAATGGTCACTGGTGGGAATAGTAGCTTTAATTTCTCCAGTCCAGCTGTGTATTCTCGGATCTTATCACTGGTGACCATTTCCAGTGACGTGATAGGGGCCGTCGTTGAAGTTGGCGAAACATTAGCAGTAACTTCAGTGGAAGTTTGTATGGCCGGCTGCAGAACTCCTGGTGGGGGTGGGATAGTTTTTACGTAGACTGGTGGAGTCTCTGATTCCCCTACTTCTAATGCATCTGAGATTCCCCTGTTCTGTGTATTCTCTGTACCATGTTGATCTCCTTTCAGCCGCTCTAAGTCTCCAGCCTGTAGCAATCTTGAGTCCATCAAAGATACCCATTATTGCACTAAGCGCCTGAGGGGGGATGATTCCACTCGCTGGCGTGTACTGCTCCATATTACTTATTGCTTGCTCGATCGCCGCTGACTGGAAACGCGTAGAGAAAGGAGTCCATTGTAAATTCATTTTTGTACAATGTCTCATTAAAGTGTAGATAGGGCCAAAGCTACTACAACGTTCTGACTACAAATGCAAACAAATTACTGCAATACAGTTGAAAATTATACCAAGGCAAGCACAAGAACTTCCTTCTGACTGGTTCTATCTCATGAACTGCAATATAAATATCCTATAGAGGATGAATGTACAACAATGTCTCCGTCTGCATTAAAGTAGCGATGTTTGCCGAAAAGCGGATAAAGAAAGGGCCAAGATGCATTGAAGAGAGGAAACAATTATTAAACATTTTCTTCAATTATATTTTAAGTCCTTAAATTCACAATAAATACAATATCGATCAGTTTGGACTTTTATTTAAATAATATTTAAATTTTGGTGTTATTTACCTTATTTTTAAACAGATACACAACTGTCACAGCCTGGAGCTCAAAACACAAACTCCGCCTAGCCTGCTATTTTAGCCTTCCGTGATGCTCCAGTAAGGCTATTTTCGTATCACTTAACAAAAACATAACACAGTTACAATAGCAATTTGGTGTAATATTTTATATGACGTGCATTTATTTGTTCATCTAAAACCCAAGCGCGTTTTGACTTTTCCAGTACTACTGACTCACAGTCATGAAATATTAATTAAGGTTCCACGAGCCGTTCTATGCAATTGCTTTTCTTCTTTAATTTAGTTAAGGTATTGGCAGGGTGCCATTCTGGCCTCAGCATTTAGACCAAATTTTAGGAAAAAAAACTCGAACGGACGTTGTACTCCCAACACTACTTCACGCATGTGAAACATGCACCAATGCCACACTTGAAACCTGAACTACTTTCACACCACAAGTCTTAGGAAAATCCTCAACAACAAGGGGGAGGACAAGGTTCCAGACACTGAGATACTCGCACAAAGCAGGTATCTCCAGCATCCACACCATCCTGATGCATTGCCAGCTACGCAGTACAGGACGTGCCAGACCAACGGCTGCCTAAGAGACTTTTTTTATGGTACGCTACATCAAGGAAATCGATATGTAATGTATATGGTAAGCCTTGGTTTTGACTAGAGATTGAAACAAAGTTATCCTATGGGGAGAGTCTCATGCTGTTTCTTGATAGAATTGTGCGAATGGGACTAATGATAAGTGTAACACCAATGGGGCCTATCGTGTGACTGAATTGACTTATAGTTTGTTCCTGTTCCTCTACCTCAATTTGCTTTGAAAAATCTAACATACAAAAACAATAACATTGGATGCACTATGATCGCTTCCTGTCAGTTAGTTATCTGGTGACACCTTTTAACTACTTATTGTGTACATTTTATGTTGTTCATCTCGTGTAATTTCCTCTAAAAGTGTATTTGTCATTAGTTTCTCATCCTTCCCAAAACGTACAAGATACTGCATTTTAGTATCTACATATTCTTCAATGTATTGTGTAATTCAAGTCTTTGCTTTCAGCCTTCCTGTGTAAAATTTAATTAAAACAATACTCCATTATAGTTGACACTGGTAACTGTTTAGATACGAATGAAAATGACAACCTCCCATGTGAACATTAGACAATTCCAATTCATCCTTTAAATGTTCATGGAATTTAGTATTGTTTGTCTGGACGTTGTCAGTCCCCAAACCAGTTTAGTTGCCACTAATGTGTTGACACAATGCTAAACAATGGACATTGTCTTTCAGTTGAATACCATGATGTGGAATGTTTGTGGGGCATGGTCGAGGGCTTTCCACCTGTAGCGTTGTGTTAGATATTCTGGGCAATTATGAAATGAGTACTTGCTCTGAATTCATTCAATCATACGATCGATTGTTCAGCCATTTCACAAAATGGCTTTCCCCAAACTGGAAAAGATAACACGGCAACCAGAAATGCATAATTACAGAGATATCTGAATAAAAGAATGTAATTGGTGTTGAATAGGTGGCTCACAGATAAACTGCTTAATATATATATAACATATGCCTACAATGCACTCATATTGAAACGGTGTTTATAAAAACTATTTTCGAAAGTGTGATTGCTGCTACTGTTACATATTCGAAGGCTACGAGTAGGCAATTGATTCACTAAATGGAGAAGTTAAGTTAAATGGAATAATAAATGAAAGGAGCTGAATGAGATTAAATAAGTAAATAAAAATAAAAAAATAAAATAAGAAATGAATAAATAATAAATGAATAATAAAAAATATCTATCGGTACATTTTAATAAATGAACAAATATATAACAAAATAATGATATTTTAAAAAATTAAAATAGAGATAAAAAAAATAATGTATAAATAGATACTATATAAAAAATGAATATAATAAACAAAGAAAAATAATACATAAATCAGTCATACATTTATAATCAAGACATGCAATACAAACATTTTAGAGAATGATTAATGATTAATCAATAACAAAGAAACAATAAAGAAAACATCTGCGTTTGAGTTTTAAGTTTTGTTTTTATCACGTTTCTAAGTACGAAACATAATGAATTATGTTGTCATATGGTAGATATGATGCTTATTGTTGTTATTATTAACATTTTGAACAACATTTCAAAAATACAATATAGTTCCACTGGGGATTGAACCCAGGACCTTCTGCGTGTAAAGCAGACGTGATAACCACTACACTATGGAACTTCTTGTTTTTCTGCTTACTAGGCAATGTAGATATTTATCGTTATGTAAGATTGCGACCAGTTTCACAATACCTGAGCATGACGCCCTTGGGTAATCTCACAAAATCTGGAACTTCCAAAACGAGACCCTCACTGCTGCAAGAATTACAAACAATCAAAATGTCAAAACGTGAGAAGTATATCGATTATAGCTTAGAGGATTTACGGTGTTTATAAAAACTATTTTCGAATGTGTGATGGCTGTTACTGTTACATATTCGAAGGCAACGAGTAGGCAATTGATTCACTAAATGGAGAAGTTACGTGGCATCAATTGCAAAATACAAATGAGTAGAAAATTGTTACAAACACTTCAACTAATATAAAAGGATATGAAAGTTATGCTTAAATCACATAAGATGTACGGATACCACAGATTGCCAAGGATGTTTTATGTCATTTTTATCTTTTTCTGTAACTTATGAACTTCAACGTGTATTGTCCGATGATAGCCATGATGTAAATACTGAAGAAATGATAAAACATTTGATTTACAGATATTATTTACTAAACCTACATCTCATTCGGATGAATGAAGATTAAGGACGCAATTGCACAAAACAATACGTAGTAGGGTGTCAATCCTACCTTTACTGGACATCTGCATGTCTTTGTACAGATTATCCTATTTTGATGAGTTTGAAAGATCCTTGATATTATTTTGAAATGAGAAAAAATGGAACAATAAATAAAATAAGATGAATTAGATTAAATAAATAAATAAAATAATAAAAAAGTAATAAATAATAAATGAATAATAAAAATATATAAAAAGATAATTTCTAATAAAATACCTACATTTAAGAAATAAAACAGAGATAAAGAAAGAATATATAAATAAATATTATAAAAAATGAATAAAAATAAATAATAAAAAACTAATACATCAACCATTCATAAATTTATATTCAAAATATATGCAATAAATATGTTTTTTTAGAAAATAATTACTGAACAACAAAGAACAAAATAAAAAAAGCATCTACGTTTGTGTTTTAAGTTTTGCTTCTTTGGTGTTGTTATTATTAACATTTTGAACTACATTTCAAAAGTACAATATAGTTCCACTAGAGATTGAACCAAGGACCTTCTGCATGTAAAGCAGACGTGATAACCACTACACTATGGAGGTCCTTCTTTTCTTGCTTTCTTGGCAATGTATATATATATATATATATATATATATATATATATATATATATATATATATATATATATATATATATATATATATATATATATATACAAGATTGCAACCAGTTTAACAATATCTGAACATAACGCCCTCGGGATATCTCACAAAATCTGGAACTTCGAAAACGAGACCCTCACTACAGGAAGAATTACAAACAATCAAAATGTCAAAACGTGAGAAGTATATCGAATATAGCTTGTGTTTAACCGTCAAAGAATTTGAAGAAAAACAATTAAATCTGAATAGTGTCAGGGGAGAAATGACGATACTAACGAGTTTTTGGCGTGCCTGTCTTTGGGTTTCGGCGACAGTTCACAGTGGATAATAAAAAAAAACAAAACATTGGTGATTATCCGGATGTGAATGTTCCACTGCACGTTGCTTAGTTGACAGTCCAGACCATCAACGAAATCTCGAAGAACCTATGACAAGAAGTTAACCGTAAATTCATTTTAAAAGGTGTTTTAGATTAACTTATGATTATATATGTCAAACGGTGATAATCGAATGTAGAGACTATATAGGAAAAGTATTTGTGATGTGAGTCCAAGCGATATCAGGAACGGCTACTCGTTTGAAACGCGTAGAATCGAATCCAATTATTTGATTATAGTGAATCGGCCACAATGGTCATGTTTCACTGTTATATCTGTCAAAGACAGTTAATTAATTTTTTCCGTGGGGTAAGGAATGGTGCCACATCCCCACGGGCATTTATGCGCACATAGTGCGCTATTTATTTAGGTCGTCATGTCGCGCTCCTATAAGGGGCTATCGACATGAATGTAGGACGTGGGTGAGTGGGAATAGACCAAACACACACTCAACCCTATTGACCAATTGAAGATGACGTACTAGGGGTGCGATGGCACCAAATAATGACGAGAGGAAAATAGTTTTCTCATATCGTCATGTTGATGGAGCCTTGTCGCGAAAAGGGAGGAAAATGTCCAGGAAAGCCAACCCATGGATGTCGTTTACAGCCTCGAAACTCCCTAGCCGTACTTACTTCAAATCAAGTCCAGTTTTACTAATGGACATAAAAGGTATCAAAAATTTGTAAGCCACCTGTGCAGTTATATCCAATTCAAATAAGTTGTAAAATTGTCCTATCTCCTAGCATATCAATATGCTTGTACATAGTATAATAAAATAAGTCCCTAACAATTTGTTTTCTAAAATGTCTAAGCGACATATGTATTATAGTCACTGTTAGGTTAAATAGATTGTAAAATTTGGAGCGGTGTTCTAAAATGTTCAAGTCAGATTTCTCGAAAGAGCTTGTTCAAATAAAATTCTCGTACCAAATGAGAATTCAAGCAAATAAATGCCAGTAACCCTAAAAAGGGCTTTTGTATATGGCAGGTTTACATATAAGTCCCCAGCCTGTCCTCGATTTGGATGATCTGTGCAGCAGTTCTTTTCTCCTCCCTTCATACCAATGGAAAGTAAATTCCGTTTATAGAGGATAGGTACTGTGCTGCTTCAAACATCTGGCTTAGGGCGCATGCATGGCGAGCAGCGTAGTAGTACTGTACCATTATTAAATTGGTCATTGGTGGGAATAGTAACTTTAATTTCTCTAGTCTATTTGTGTATTCTCGGACCTTATCACTGGTGACCATTTCCAGTGACGTGATAGGGTCCGTCGTTGAAGTTGTCGATACATTAGCAGTAACTTCCGTGGAAGTTTGTATGGCCGGCTGCCTAACTCCTGGTGGGGGTGGGGTAGTTTTTACGTAGATTGGTGGGGTCTCTCTCCGCCTCTGTCTGATTCCCCTACTTCCCCTGCATCTGAGATTCCCTTCTTCTGTGTCTTCTGTGTCCCATACTTAAAGGACTGTTGTTCTCCTTTCAGCCGCTCTAAGGCTCCATTCTGTAGCTTGAATGGTGGTCTGGCACGTCCTGTACTGCGTAGCTGGCATTCTTCCACCTGCAGCGTTGTGTTATATATTCTGGGCAATTATGAAATGAGTACTTGCTCTGGATTCATTCAATCATACGATCGATTGTTCAGCCATTTCACAAAATGGCTCTCCCCAAACTGGAAAAGATAACACGGCAACCAGAAATGCAGAAACACAGAGATATCTGAATAAAAGAATGTAATTGGTGTTGAATAGGTGGCTCACAGCTAAACTGTTTAATATATATAACATATGCCTAGTATGCACTCATATTAAAACTATCTTCGAAAGTGTGAATGCTGCTACTGTTATATATTCGAAATCAACGAGTAGGCAGTTGATTCACTAAATGGAGAAGTTAAGTGGCATCAGTTGTAAAATACAATTGAGTAAGAAATTGTTACAAACACCTCAGCTAATAAAAATGGATATGAAAGATTATGTTTGGACCACATAAGATGTCCGGATACCACAGATTGCCAAGGATGTTTTATGTCATTTATATCTTTTCCTGTAATTTGTGAACTTCAACGCGTATTGTCCGATGATAGCCATGATGTATATATTGATGGAATGATTAAACATTTGATTTACAAAGATTCTTTAATAGACATACATCTGAATCGGATGAATGAAGATTAAAGTCGCAATTGCACAAAACAGTACGTAGTAGGGTCTCAATCCTACCTTTACTGGACATATGCATATCTATGTACAGATTATCCTATTTTGATGATTTTGAAAGATTCCTGATATTACTCTGAAATGAGAATAAATGGAATAATAAATGGCTGAAGCTGCACGAGATTAAATAAGTAAATTAAAATAAAAAATAAAATCAGGAAATGAATAAGTAATAAATAAATAAGAAAATAGTGTATAAAAAGATAATATATAAAAAATGAATAAAATAATAATAGAAAATAATAATTTTAGAGAATGATTAATGATTAATCAATAACAAAGAAACAATAAAGGAAACATCTGCATTTATGTTTTAAGTTTTGTTTGTATAACGTTTCTACGTATAAAACATAATGAATTATGTTGTCATATGGTAGATATGTTGCTTATTGTTGTTATTATTAACATTTTGAACTACAATTCAAAAGAACAATATAGTTCCACTGGGGATTGAACCCAGGACCTTCTGCGTGTAAAGCAGACGTGATAACCACTACACTATGGAACTCCTTGTTTTTTTGGCTTACTAGGCAATGTAGATATTTATCGTTCTATAAGATTGCGACCAGTTTCGTAATACCTGAACATGACGCCCTTGGGTAATCTCATAAAATCTGGAACTTCCAAAACGAGACCCTCACTGTTGGAAGAATTACAAACAATCAAAATGTCAATACGTGAGAAGTATATCGATTATAGCTTAGAGGATTTACGGTGTTTATAAAAACTATTTTCGAAAGTGTGATGGCTGTTACTGTTACATATTAAAAGGCAACGAGTCGGCAATTGATTCACTAAATGGAGAAGTTACGTGGCATCAATTGCAAAATACAAATGAGTAGAAAATTGTTACAAACACTTCAGCTAATATAAATGGATATGAAAGTTATGCTTAAATCACATAAGATGTCCGGATACCACAGATTGCCAAGGATGTTTTATCTCATTTTTTTCTTTTTCTGTAACTTATGAACATCAACGTGTATTGTCCGATGATAGCCATGATGTAGATATTGATGAAATGGTAAAACATTTGATTTACAGATATTATTTACTAAACCTACATCTCATTCGGATGAATGAAGATTAAGGACGCAATTGCACAAAACAATACGTAGTAGGGTGTCAATCCTACCTTTACTAGACATCTGCATGTCTATGTACAGATTATCCTATTTTGATGAGTTTGAAAGATCCCTGATATTATTCTGAAATGAGAATAATGAAATAATAAATAAAGTAAGATAAGGAGATTAAATAAATAAATAAAATAATAAAAAAGTAATAAATAATAAATGAATAATAAAAATATATAAATAGATGAATTGTAATAAAATACTTAAATTTAAGAAATAAAAACAGAGATAAAGAAAGCATATATAAATAAATATTATAAAAATGAGTAAAATAAATAATAAAAAATCTAATACATCAACCATTTTTAAATTTATATTAAAAATATATGCAATAAAAAGTTTTTTTTAGAAAATTAATAATGAATAACAAAGAACAAAATAAAGAAAACATCTACGTTTGTGTTTTAAGTTTTGCTTCTTTGGTGTTGTTATTATTAACATTTTGAACTACATATCAAAAGTACAATATAGTACCACTGGGGATTGAACCCAGGACCTTCTGCGTGTAAAGCAGACGTGATAACCACTACACTATGGAACTCCTTGTTTTCTTGCTTTCTTGGCAATGTAGATATATGTATCGTTATATAAGATTAAGACCAGTATAACAATACCTGAACATAACGCCCTCGGGATATCTCACAAACTCTCGAACTTCCAAAACGAGACTGCTGGAAGAATTACAAACAATCAAAATGTCAAAACGTTAGAAGTATATTGAATACAGCTTCTGTTTAACCGTCAAACAATTTGAAGAAAAACAATTGAATCTGAATGGTGTCAGGGGAGAAATGACGATGTTAACGAGTTTTTGGCGTGCCTGTCTTTGGGTTTCGGCGACAGTGCACATTAGATACAAAAAACAACCTTGGTGATGATCCGGATGTGAATATTCCAATGCACGTTGCTTAGCTGACAATCCAGACCATCAAAGAAATCTCGAAGAACCTATGACAAGAAGTTAACCGTAATGTCATTTTAAAAGGTGTTTTAGATTATCTTATGATTTATATTGATTGTCAAACGGTGATAATCGAATGTAGAGACTATATAGGAAAAGTATTTGTGATCTTAGTCCAAGCGATATCAGGAACGGCTACTCGTTTGAAACGCGTAGAATCGATTCCAATTATTTAATTATAGTGAATCGGCCACAATGGTCATGTTTCACTGTTATATCTGTCAAAGACAGTTAATTAATTTTTCCCGTTGGGTAAGGAATGGTGCCACATCCCCACGGGCATTTATGCGTACATAGTGCGCTGTTTATTTGGTTCGTCATGTCCCGCCCCTATAAGGGGCTATCGACATGAATGTAAGACCTGGGTGAGTGGGAATAGACCCAACACACAATCAACCCTATTAACCAATCGGAGATGACGTACTAGGGGTGCAATGGCACCAAAAAATGACGAGAGAAAACTAGTTTTCTCATATCGTCATGTTGATGGAGTCTGGTCGCGAGAAAGGAGGAAAAAGTCCAGGAAAGCCAGCCCATGGATGTCGTTTACAGCCTCGAAACGCCCTAGCCGTACTTACTTCAAATCAAGTCCAGTTTTACTAATGGACATAAAAGGTAGCAATAATTTGTAAGCCACCTGTGCAGTTATATCCAATTCAAATAAGTTGTAAAATTGTCCTATCTCCTAGCATATCAATATGCTTGTACATAGTATAATAAAATAAGTCCCTAACAATTTGTTTTCTAAAATGTCTAAGCGACATATGTAGTATAGTCACTGTTAGGTTAAATAGATTGTAAAATTTGGAGCGGTGTTCTAAAATGTTCAAGTCAGATTTCTCGAAAGAGCTTGTTCAAATAGAATTCTCGTACCAAATGAGAATTCAAGCAAATAAATGCCAGTAACCCTAAAAAGGGCTTTTGTATATGGCAGGGTTACATATAAGTCCCCAGCCTGTCCTCGATTTGGATGATCTGTGCAGCAGTTCTTTTCTCCTCCCTTGTTACTAATGGAAAGTAAATTCCGTGTATAGAGGCCAGGTACTGTGCTGCTTCAAACATCTGGGTGAGGGTGCATTCATGGAGAGCATCGTAGTATTACTGTGCCATTATTAAATTGGCATATTCCCATTGAGCTGGATTAGGTGGAGAGACTTTGAATGACCTGAATCCAATATATCTCACGTCGCTGATGAAATGTCCGGCTTTCGTTTTGTCTTTTATGGCCGGTTGTAGTCCCATCTTCACGCAGTTTTTCTTCATAGGGTTCACCTATTTTTTTCTTTGGTGTTACTACCTTAAATGCTGCTGCTTCTTCCTCTTGTGATGTAGACAAGGCAAGGTATTTTTCCAAGTCAACTGCCTGGCTTGAAATGTCCTGCTTTTGGCCGCTGCTGGTGGTGCTGGTGGTGGCGGCACAATGGTCACTGGTGGGAATAATAGCTTTAATTTCTCTAGTCTAGCTGTGTATTCTCGGATCTTATCACTGGTGACCATTTCCAGTGACGTGATAGGGTCCGTCGTTGAAGTTGCCGATACATTAGCAGTAACTTCCGTGGAAGTTTGTATGGCCGGCTGCCTAACTCCTGGTAGGGGTGGGGTAGTTTTTACGTAGACTGGTGGGGTCTCTCCGCCTCTGTCTGATTCCCCTACTTCTCCTGCATCTGAGATTCCCCTGTTCTGTGTCTTCTGTGTCCCATACTTAAAGGACTGTTGTTCTCCTTTCAACCGCTCTAAGGCTCCATTATGTAGCAGTCTTGAGTCCATCGAATATACCCATTATTGCACTAAGCGCCTGAGACAGGATGATTCCACTCGCTGGCGTGTACTGCTCCATATTACTTGTTGCTTGCTCGGTCGCCGCTGACTGGAAACGCGTAGAGAAAGGAATGTAAATTCATTTTTGTACAATGTCTCATTAAAGTGTAGATAGGGCCGAAGCTACTACAACTTTCTGACTACAAATTCAAAAACATTATTGCAATACAGTTGAAAATTATACCAAGGCAAGCACAAGAACTTCCTTCTGACTGGTTCTATCTCATGAACTGCAATATAAATATCCTATAGAGGATGAATGTACAACAATGTCTCCGTCTGCATTAAAGTAGCAATGTTTGCCGAAAAGCGGACAAAGAAAGGGCCAAGATGCATTGAAGAGAAGAAACAATTATTAAACATTTTCTTCAATTATATTTTAAGTCCTTAAATTCACTATAAATACAATATCGATCAGTTTGGACTTTTATTTAAATAATATTTAAATTTGGTATTATTTACCTTATTTTTAAACAGGTGCACAACTGTCACAGCCTGGAGCTCAAAACACAAACTCCGCCTAGCCTGCTACCTTAACCTTCCGTGATGGTCCAGTAAGGCTATTTTAGTATCACTTAACAAAAACATAACACAGTTACAATAGCAATTTGGTGTAATATTTTATATGACGTGCATTTATTTGATCATCTAAAACTCAATTGTGTTTTGACTTTTCCAGTACTACTGACTCACAGTCATGAACTATTAATATAGGTACCACGAGCCGTTCTATGCAACTGCTTTTCTTCTAATAATATCATAGATTCAAATATATTTAGTATGCGCGTTGTAGGCAGTAAAATGCATTGGCTTAAATTCCAGTAATGCACGCACCTCTCACGTATTCGGTGTGTTTTTGCCACAGATTAAAGATACGCGATACATTGAAGCCGTATATGCACACACACACACACACACACACACACACACACACACTACCTGTACACATCATATTGCATATCCAAATCATGAATACAAAATATATTAAATTTATGTACTTATGTAATCTAAGGTTTTATTTAAAACCGTAATTATCCTACCAAGAAATCAGCTACTTGACAATTTTTGGATAGACATTAAAACAAACATCTTCGATGAGGAGGGTCTGAAGTTATCACTTCCAAAGCTTGTGTGAACGAGACAATAATATAAACACCAATGGGACCTTTCGTGTTACTGAATTGATTTATAATTTGTTCCTGTTCCTCTACCTCAATTTGCGTTTAAAAAATCTAACTATTTATTCCGTTATCTGGTGTTAACTTTTTTTACCACTTCTTGTGTATATTTTTGTTGTCAATGTTATGTAATTTCTTCTATGCCATTAGTTTCTCAGCCTTCCCAAAACGTTCAAGGTACTGCATTTTGTAATATCTATATATCCTTCTATGCATTGTTTAATGCAGTTCCTTGCTTTCATCCCTCTACATGTGTAGAATTAAAGGGAAACAATCCTCCATTATGTTTGACATTGGTATCAGTCAAGATATAAATGAAAATTACAACCACCTATATGAAATTAAGACAGTGCCAATGCATCCTTTAACTGTTCATTTAATTTAGAATTGTCTGACTAGACAGGGTACTTATGTGATTAATAGATGCTCTGGATTCATTCAATCATAAAGTCAATTGTTCGGTCAGTTCACAAGAAGTCTGTTGCCAGACTGGTAAACATTAAACGTCTCATAGAAATGCAGGATTACAGAGTGATCTGAAGACAAATATTTTATTGGTGATGAACACACGGGTTTCAGATAATGTCTTACATGCACTTTCATGGAAATATCTTCGAAAGTGCGATGGCTCATTGGTATATTGGAAGACAATCAGTAGACAATTGAGTGAATAAAAAGAGAATTTATTTGGCATAAATTTCAAAATACAGTTGAGTAGAAAATTGTTTTGAAAGATTCCTAAAATAATATAAATGGATATAAAAGATTGTGTTTGGACCACATATGATTTTGATTGATACCTCAGATCATTTTTTTCCTAGTTTACATCAAGACTGCATTATGTCGCCCTTACCGTTTATCTGTAACTTGTAAACTTCAACGTGTATTGTCCGATGATAGCCATGATGTATATATTGATGGAATGATAAAACATTTGATTTACAAGTATTCTTTAATAGACCTACATTTCATTCGGATGAATGAAGATTAAAGATTTATTTGCGTAAAACCAATGCTGAAAATTCTACCCACCTGGTAACCATAAAATGTAATTCCTTGATTAAACTCCACAATTATTCTTAATAAAATGCTTTAGTCAGCACTAAATTGTTTGTTTATGTTTATTTGCAATAACAGCCTTCCATGCGGAAAACATTGCATAAAATGTGTGGATCTTTCTTTCTAATGTGAGTCATCAATTGTGAGACAAACGAATTAATTCCTACAATCAGCTAGAGATTGACAACTCTGTTGATATATTAATTTAATGACGATTTGGGTCAAGTTTATGATAGTACATGTACAAGCTGGATGACGTAGCTAGTCATATGCTTTATTTAAAGGAAGGAAGAACACATGGATGCTTAGATATGTGCACATTTTGCCCATGGGAGGTTTTTCATATGATTTACACTGAACTTATATTTATCACTCTAAAATAAGATTTATAAAATTAGTTTTTATTGACAGTTCTTCAATTGAAAAAAAAGAAATTTTTAAAAAACTTTATTCATATATTGTTTGTAAAAGTTACATTAAAAGCAAAACAAAACATTGACTGTAGGAATATGACTTGTGACCTGAACACTACCATCACCACCATCCATAGTACCAATACAGCATAAACAACAACAATAATATTAATGAGGACTTTGTATAGCGCCTAATCTTTCGAAGCTCTAAGCGCTTTACACCATCAATAATGAAATGACTACACTACAGGACAACAAATGACAAAAACAAAAACAATGAAATTGTTACGCCAACAACAACTACAATGACAATAAAAAAGCGTATACTACAATATTCTTCTTCTTCTCACAATATCATAAATGACATTATCGTGGTCGTCGTTATCATCATCATCTTTATCATCAACAACAACAATTTGAGAACAAGATTTATGAAAATTGAAACAACGAATCAGTTACTAAGTAAAAAAGAAAAGTACTGAAGAAATTCAATAAACAGTTGCACTATGTTAAATGAAAACGTATTATGTGCCTCATTGATGCTCGTATTGAATTTGGTTAATGTTGAAATAACTAGTATATATCTAATACCATGTAACATGATCAACAACTGGTCATTCATTCATTCATCCATCCTTCCATCCCTCCATTCATTCATTCATTCATTCATTCATTCATTCATTCATTCATTCATTCATTCATTTGCAGAGAAACAGCAAAGTTTAAATTCATGCGATTTTGCAACAGAGATTAATAACATATTATTTCCATCGTATAATCGTATATATAACTTTTTTCAGAAAGTCAAACCTGTGTTTTTCCACTCCAATATTTAACGCATGCGCAATCAACGTAGGGCAGCTTTCAAGTGATTGTCATTAACATAGTGCATGTTCGTGAAGAAAGTTTCAAAACAAATTTGTAAAGGTTTGACATGTGTACACCCTTCACAGAAATAGTTTGTTTAAAAATCATGAGTGAATAGTTCAGTAACCTGTCTAAAATACAAAAGTAGATATGAGCACAAAAAGCATCATAGAGGACCATGACAAAGGACACTATTTGTGGGCCCTAGAAAACATTATCCAGTAGACTTCAATGAATCACAAATTGAAACTATGGTGAACCCCTTGGCCTTTGTGTTCCCCCGGAATTCGTCCTACCCTGTCCACGGTCCTGGATAGGACTTAAAATGTTGGATGATCATCTTCTTAAAGGAAAGGGAGGGGGTGACGATTTTCGTATGTGACCAGAATTATCATTATTACAAATCTAGGTGCATTAAATGACCCTTCAAGCCGATATACTCGCAAAAATACGAGGACTTACAAATCTCTTTGTTGCATATAATTAATTTCATAATGGATGAATGCATACAGGTTAACACCGTAAAATCAATCCAAAGTAATCAAATCCCAGAGAGAGGGAGTAAATTCCTTAGGCAATCCAATGCATCATAAAGAGTTTTGGGACTCACATTCAATTCCCAATTAATTTAGAAACTAAATTGCAAGTTTTTGAGGAATCTGCTTAATATGTGATGTGCCGGTTTCGGTGTTCATTGGTAGCTGCGAGTTAGACAAGTTAACTTCGTACTATTCATTACCATCCAGTCATAAGGGGGGGGGGGGCCTAGTTAAGATGTGAGTCAAGATGCAGTAACATGAAGCAATAGGTACATTTATTGTTTAAAAAATACTTGATGAAAATGTACAGTTCAGCCCTAATAAGTGTGGGCTAGTATATTATTGTTTACTAATATCTGCGGCGATCTATAATGACAAATGTTCTATTCATGTAAGAAGTGTAGACCACTCGACTTGCCCTACGTCAAATGCACATGACCGTACCGGATATGGGTATGGGATAGGTTTGGCAAGCTAAACATAGTAACGGAAAAAAAGCTCTATAACCACGTTCACTCTCATGCAACTGTTTGACCATGGTGCATTTCTTTAAGCACGATAGCGCACTACCATGTTCACTATAGTATAGTGCAAAGGTGGCCAGACCTGTAGTAACTGAGAGCCATTTTTGAAAATTGTTTTATTGTTGAGAGCTGCATTGAAGCATTATGGGTCGCGACCCCACTCGGAATGAAAAATTCTTTTTGTGATTTTTTTATATAATTATTTTGTATTCTAATTTAATGATTTTAAAGATTTCAATTGTTGTAACCTTAACCGTATGTTGAAGTATGCGTTACACAATTAACAAATATTTCAATATGTAAAATTTATGAGTAAAACATAATTGTTATGGTTCTGCTGAGAAGCCTTTGAACTAGCAAGTTTCTTTAAATCTGGTTGGTAGCTTGTAGTTGTGGTGCGAAGAAGTTCTGTGAGATGTTGGTTACTAGTTACTGCTCGATGCTTTGATTTTATGAACTTCATTGTGGAGTATGAGCTAACTCTATTCTGAAGACGAGGAAAGTGCTTAAACTCCCTTGATAGGATATCTCTTTGAAGAATCTGTATTTTATTCTGAAAGCAGTCTGTATAAGATCCGAAATAAGCTTATCCTTTCCTTGCAACGACAGGTTCAGATTTTGTAGATGCTGTATAATGTCAGTTAAAAACATCAAATCTTCCATCCAATCTTCGTCTGCCAGCTGTGGATAAGACTTGTCTTTTTCTGAAAGGAAAACAACAATGGGTTCAAGCAAGTCTACAAATCTGTTTAAAACATTGCTGGTAGACAACCACCTAACAACAGTGGAATGAAAGGTCATCTGGTTTGTCTTCGAGATCTAGCTCAGCAATGAAGTTTCTGAACTGCCGGTGATTTTTTGCACTTGAATGAATGAAATTCACAATTTGTAGATCCGTTGTCATTACACGTTCGAATTTAAAATATTTGGCTGCAAGATTTTCTCTGTGAATGATGCAGTGTGCAGGAAGAATATCCAGATATTTTGTATCATTCGTTAAGAGCCCCAACAGACCTACATTTTTACCAAGCATTGACGGTGCTCCATCTGTTGCCACACTTACAAGTTTATTTAGTGGTACACCAGCATCTATCAGTGTTTTATCAAGTGCATTCTTAACATCAATACCACGAGTTGTATCTTTCAGTGCCATTAAGTTTAACAGCTCTTCTTTTACAGCTACGTCTAATGAAACATAACGAACGAACACCGCCAATTGTGGCGTATCTTGAATATCTGTTGATTCATCAAGAGCCAAACTGAATGCTACACAGTTCTTTAAATCGTTCGTCATTTTTCCTTCAATATCAGCGCGA